>SADC01001367.1:264483-299001 GCA_004194705.1 Ditylenchus dipsaci | reverse complement strand
ATAATATTTTTCCAGATAGCCCGGCTCCGATACTGCCCGTGCCCATCCGCTGTATATGAATTCAAAATTAGCCTAGACTGCATCCTCCTACATTTTAATTCATGCCTTTTGAGCAAAACAGCTTAAACACAATGAAACAATAACAACAGCAGAAATAACAACAACATTGATAAATCATGTTCTCTCTAAGCATGTCCTACTTTTCGCTTTCGTCCTCTCTTTTGTCTCCCTCCAGTGGGCTGCGGCAAAGGATCAATAAGGTTTTCAGACTCCATTATGATCAGAGAGTGCTTGCAAACTTCGTCTTTGATTCCAATTGGACAGTGCAGGATATACAGCCTTCAAAGCAGATGATATTCTTCATTGGTAGAATGACGACGCAACATCTTGTATTGAGCCCAATTTGGTGTAGACAAACCCTCTGTTTTTGTGAACGCGTTGCTCCTTTTTAATTCTTCCCAGAGCTTCTTTAAACCCCTCAGCGTTCCCTTTGTAGCTGCTAGCACCAATTAACCAGATATATTCATTTGCATATTGAAATACAGAGAAGGTCGCTTTTCTTTCTTAAGACTCTCCATAGCTTGCGGATGTTGCAAATTGAGGCCTTCTGGAAACAGTTGCACCCGTAGCGGCTCCTGAAGTATATATAGTAAAAGTATGAATACAATTACAAAAAAGGTACCTTCTTTGTGGATCGAATGCTTCGATGACCAGCATATATTGCCAACCAGAAAAAGAAATCTGGGACCCCAACAACTCCCTTTGTGTGTAGTCCTTCTTTATCATGTTGTTAGTGCCCTCAAATCCATTGTTTGTTTGAATCGATGACATCGAGCAGACCAATTGATACTTCTCTTCATTTGTACTTAATTTCCTGGGCGATTTTTCTTGGAATGATCACAGTAGAAGATTTGTTCGGCATACTTGAAGGTTTCACTGCTGTAATGCTGAACGGCAGGTATCCGATACATCTCAATTCAACCTCAATCACTTACTATATCCAAAGCTCTTTGTTTTCGGTCAGCCATATGATCACCATCTTCCTTGCTCTGCACACCAACACTGTTGTTCCATTTGCGAGCTGGTCCTCGCTTCTTTACTTGAATAGCTTGTGAATTGCATCTGACAGAAGAAAAAACAACATGAGAAACAAAAAAACTAGTTAGCTGACGAAATTAGAAATACAGGAGGTGAAATCAGAAATTAGAGCGAAATTCAAGTATTTTGATCGAAATTGAATTAGAGGGGTGAAAAAAATAATTAGAGGGCGAAAATTCAGAATTTGAGGGCGGAATTTCAATTTGAGCCATTCCGCAAATTGCTATGCTTATCAAGTTTCATGGTCTTTAAAGAGTTAAATATATAGTCTAGATAAAGTTCAAAATAAAGCGCTTTTTCTGATTTAAAATCGTGTGTCGAATCTAGTTCGTTACGACCACACTTTCGATTATTACTTATCCAAGCTCCGAAACCTGAATATAGGTACCCTACCTAATGTCAGGGTGGACAACCACCTGACACTAGGATACCTAGGGTAAATTTTACTTTCGTGGCGAGAAATAGTGTACAACAGAATAGTTACAGAGGTCAAAATAGTGGCAGGAGTAGCTTGCGACAATTTAAATTGCGACAATTCAATTGCGACAAATGCAAATTGCAACAATTCAAATTGCGACAATTCAAATTGCGACAAAATCAGATTGCGACAATTCAAATTGCGACAAATTCAAATCGCGACAATTTGTGAATTGCGACTGGCGATGGCTTTAAATATTGTTCTGAGTCTTCAAGATGTCTTCTCTGGTTCTGTATTTCTTGATTGTTTTCAAGGAAAATGACTTTTTTGGCACTTGTTTACATCCTACACTCATGCTGACATTATACTTGCTCTACTTAATACTTAAGCTTAAAGGTTGACATTAACTAAATGTAAAGGTATAGCCATGATGGTCATATTTTCATATGATTATCTTCTTTCTGATCAGCTCGCATTTTTTTTCCTCATGCACTCAGGCAAGTCACCGTGACGAAACTTATTATGCAGTCTCAACCCCATCCTGAGGCTTCCTGGTACTGTGTATTTCAAAAATTATTTTAGTTGAAAAAACGATGTTTGCCAGCCCAGTGGTCCGATCTATAATAAGAGTTTAGGTATTCCGACCAGGCTTAGTATCTAGAAACTTAGGCGGTCTGATATAGGCGGTGCATCTGTATTCATTGAGTGGTCCCTACACCTCGAAGTTGAGCAAATTAGAGAAGAAGACATCGAGCAGTAAGAAATACAAAGATCATGGATTTCAGCAAAAAAGCATATTAACTAGGTACTTTTTTGTGATTTTAAATCGAATATGTGTAAAAATCTGACAGTTTTTGTTAGATGGCTACGAGCCTGTTGATCACTTTATTACAAACTCGGAAAATGTGAATAATGCAGCTCGAGGAGTAAGGTGGTTGGGAGATGAACTGTCAAAACCAGGAACACATAGAGAGAGAATGTCTAGCTTAAGAATCTGACCAGTCGCCAACAAGTTTATTCGAGCAAAAGAGACGGCTAATTTAACCAGCGCAGTACTAATAACAGCAACGAAAAAGAAAATTACAGCGTCCAAATTTTTTTCAGTAAGGAATTCTGGCAGTTGAATTTCGGCAGATGAAGATCGAGCACAGCAAAGTATCCCTCGAGATGCAGTCGACAGAAAGTCATCGAACATCCACTGCAGAAGCCGAGCAGATTTTTCTCTCTCAGTGTGATGTTTTCCATATCTAGATAATCAAACCAAAAAATTACAAGAGAAACACGTTGAACAGGAGCATATTTAGATAAAGAACTATTCAACGACTTGGACTTTAAAATGTCGCAAATTCAAATTGTCGCAATTCGAATTTGTCGCAATTCGAATTTGTCGCATTTGAATTGTCGCAATCTGATTTTGTCGCATTTGAAATTTGTCGGAATTTGAATTGTTTCAAATTGAATTGTCGCAGTTTGAATTGTCGCAATTGGAATTGTCGCAATGTGATATGTCGCAAGCTGCTTTCTGCCCAAAATAGTTACAGGCTGTAACTATTTTTCAAAGGCAAAAATTTGTAACTATTTCCCGCAAATAGTTTTAAAAGCTCATCCCTGGTCTAACACGAGAAATCAGGTGCTCTCTTACTATATAAGGAATCCACCTGAAGGACCTGAAAAATAAAAGTTAGTCTTAATCGAAAACAAATCATTTTATTTAACCTTAAAATTGTGTCAGCAATTAGGTTTTTTAGGACTAAAATTACGATTTTGATCACCCGGAGCTTAAAAACTGTGGTGGGTACGCTCAGTACGTGATATCCCTCTGGCTGGCATGAAAAATATAAAGTGGTTATAAAAATAGTGTTTAAATGACTCCTAAGTAATTTTATATGCTTAAAACTAGGGTTGGCCTCCCCCCCCTTTTTGGGGTGCGGGGTGAGATTAGCTAAAAAAATTTGCGGGGGAGGAAGCGGGGGGGAGGTTGGCAATTTTTTTTGCGAGGGGAGGAGCGGGGGGGGGAGGAACTGTTGAGCGGGCAGTGCGGGGGTGCGTGATTAATTTACAAGCCTCGAACTGAAAATTTTTAAAAGCAGCAGTCTAGAATGAATCTGAAGGCTTTTGAAACACTTTTGAAGTCAAAGCTAACGATTGCCACTCCTCTGTTCGATAAATCTTGACCCTTCTCGGCTGCCCTTCTGAAAATGACCTCATCCGAGAGTTTTTTCGACTGGGATGTTTTTGCGGGGGGTGACGGGGGGTGATTTTGGGAGCGGGGGGGGGGGGAGAAACGGGGGGAGGTGGCCGATTTTTTTTTGCGGGGGAGGAGCGGGGGGGAGTATAAGGAAAATTTGGTCGAAAAGCGGGGGGAGGGGGGGGGAGGGAGGGAGGGTAGGCCAACCCTACTTAAAACGATAAAAAAAGTTATTTTCTGACATTTTCCACACAAAAATAGATTTTAGAAAAAAAATTTTGACTGAAATTCGACTTTTTGTCTTGGTCCCCCAAGGCAATCCGACCTGAAGGGTACCTGGATGCCCACAAAGATGGAATTTGAACATAGTTTTTGTGACGGGGCTACCGCATAAAGAAACTCTGGTATGCATACATTTTTATGCATCCAGAGTCACTTACGAGTGATTTGCGTCTAAGGTATGTGGTGTGCGCATCTCAACCCCAAGCAACCAAGCCCCTCGCGCCCCGAAGGGGGCGCAGGGGCTTGGTTGGTTAGAGATGCGCGCATTCACTACCTTAGACATAATTCCGAGCAAGACTCTTGGTTAAAAAAGCATAAAGAGACTCTTTTTGCCCAGCTCCAGTGACCAAACGGGGTAGAATACCTTAATACAAGGAAAGTTGCCTTGGTCCCCCAAGGCAAAAAGTCAATTTTTTTTCCAAAAATACCATTTTGTTGGTGGAAAAATGTTAGAAATTGACTTTCTTATCGTTTTAAGCATATAAATATTACTTAGGAGTCGTTTAAACACATTTTAAATAAGTGAAAAACCCGCTATGTAATCCTATAATTAGTAATCCGCCCCGCAAATTATTGAAAACCGGACCCGCAACAAAGCCGACATTTTGAAACTCGTGCTTTTCGAAACGGGAAATGCCGAAAATCAATACAACCAAAATTTTCGATGACTTGAAGTTAATAAAAATTTAATTATAAAGGAGAGTTAAATTTGACTAATAAAAGTAAATGTGAGATAAATATAGTAAAATAGATTGTTCTTGAAAAGACTCTCAGTTAGCAGTGTCGACCTTCATTCTGAAGAATCAATAATGTCATCCTCATTATTTACGCAGAAGATTAAACGCACCAACCTTTTTCAAAGCTTCAAAGTGGCGGGTACTTGGCTTTCACAGACCAAAAAATAGTCAAGAAAAAAAGAAACATTCAGAGGGTGTAATCGAACCGACAGTGAAAGAAGTTCATCCATTAACTTACCTACTGCACCATCATGCCACTGATAGTGATGAGCTATGGTAGCAAATAAAATATGAATTCTATCTCAGAGTCTTTCAACAGTGCTGTTGGTATTTCAGCTGGTCTACAACGGATCAAAAATCTGCGGTCAACTAAATATCAAAATTTTCCGTCATATGAACTGTGCTTACCAAACTTTTGTGCTCATACAGTTAACAGTCAATATGATTTAACTGTTCAAAGTGTCAAACAGTGACAGAAAGGCCAAAACAAGTGAATCAGATGACACATTGAATTAGAAAATTGATTAAAGTGAACTTTTTTGATAATTTTTTCTCTTACGAAAGAAATTCGTTACGAAAATTCGCTGTTACGAAATTGTCTTGTTACGAAAGTTCCTACAGCCATATTATTTGTAGCATTCGCTGTACAATTTCCGCCCAAGTGTGCGACCAGTTCCAATGACGTGCACATCCAAGCTTCTCTGGTCAGCACTATTGCCCTAGGATGGCCATGATGAACAAACCAGCATTTCGATGTGAGTTGGAATAAGCTTTCCACTATACATATTGCGTCGCAATTCTCTGAATTTTTTTCAGCAATCAGGCAATTTTCTCCAGTGAAGCCAGTGCTGCTGTTTGTAGCCTCTCGGAGACAAACTAGACTAACAGCCATGTCTTTTGTCTCCATGCTAGCTTTGGAAGAGGACCCGCACCAGTGGTTGCGAATGACAGGAGACGAGTTGCAGAAAGTGATGCGCTCGGTCAAAGACGACAATCTGAGGATATCTTGTCGTTGGGATAGGAATGCATCATGCTGGGTAATTCCGATAGTCCTATGGCTCAATTTCATTTCAAAATTCATTTAGGCTCCAAATCCACGAAAGAAATTTGGTCGAAAAAGTGAAAACCATCTTTTTAAACTGATTTAATAAAAAAAAATTCAGCTCTTTGTGGAGAGAAAAATCCAAGTTTTGATAGCAACCGCCACACTAGCTTGGGTATCAATGTTCCAGGTGTGTTTACATTAAGATGAATAGCTGTCTTCGATAAAACTGACTTTTTAATGTTTGAAGCTCATTTGGTTATTGTCAAAGGAACAGGTCAGTCTAATATAACATTTAGAAGAAATAATTTCTTTAAGATTCAAGTGTTTTTCATGCTCTTTTTAGAATTTTTCGATGGAAAGACTAGCAAGTAGGTTTTTTGACTGTGATGATTTATAAAGGAATACAGGGTCATTCAGGTTTAGAATATAGTCGACCCACCAGGGTTTCTGGTTTGCGGGTTTTACCACATAACCGGCACCCTACAGGGTGTTCAGGAAGTCAGCTTCTTTTTAACGACTGCGTTTATTTCTAGGATAAAGTTTGAAATTCTGTAAAAGCCACTTGACTTTTTTGACTTTTTTAACTTTTACCATATTTTTTTGGTTTATGACGCGCCGCAGCTAGAGTAGGAGAGAGAGAGTGAGCTAGAACAGCTAAAATAGTTAAGACAGCTAGTATATGGGGTCCTATAGATGGGGTTTTGGATAAGGGCATAACAAGTCAGAAAGGCTGTACAAAATTTGGTAACAAAACATTTTGGTAACAGCGAAATTTGGTAACAAACATTTCGGTAACAGCGAAATTTGGTAAGAGCGAAATTCGGTAACAAAATTTTTTGATAACGGCGAATTTCGGTAACAAATTTTTTGGTAACAGCGGATTTAGTAACAAACATTCTGGTAACGGTTACGGAATGCAGCTTCTAATTGTTCTTGCTCTTTTTTTTATTCGCGCCTTATTCCACTTTTGCATAAATTCCACAAAACCATACCTAAAATTGAATTCTAGGCTTTGTTTTGTTAGAAACCGAGTCGAAAGTCCGTACAGAAGTTCAATGATTAGGAAATTTTTTGAATTCCTGGGCACCACCTCTTATTAGTATATGGAACTCTACGCCACGTAAACACTCAAAATTATAATAAAAATAAGATATGCACCTAGGTGGATTAGAACCAGCAACCTCGGCGGTGGCTATCCAAGTGGTACACCAGGTATTGAAGTTGGGTATGTGAAATCGAAACTTTGGGCTTAACAAACCAATTCCCTACACAATTTTAAGTTTAGAAAAATGGCTTATTTTTTATTTTTAAGAAATTTTAATTTTTCAGGTTTGGGTTTTTGGTTTGGATATTTAGGGTGGTTTAGGGTACTTTGGGTGGTTTAGGATGGTTTGGGGTAGTTTGGACACCATCTGAAAATATCAATTTACTTAGATCCCACGTTGAAATCAGCAAAAACAAAAAAATTCGGCGGAAAAATGTCCGACGGAAAAATGTCCGATCCCCTATTAGAATATTCAGAAAAAGGAAAGTACAAAAAGGTAGAAAAGTTCTTAGCAAATCGGGATTTAAGAAAAGAATGCCTTAGCAAATGAATTCTTAACAAATGGGCGCCTTAGCAAAAAAATTCTTAGCAATTTGTCGCTTAGCAAAAAAAATTCTTCGCAAAACGACCGCTTAGCAAATCGACCACTTAGCAAAACACCACTTAAATTTCGGGGTACAGCCCTTTAAAATTCACCGTTACCGAAACTTTCTTATTAAACCCTTTACCAAAATGTTTGTTACCAAATTTCGCTGTTACCAAAAAAATTTTGTTACCAAATTTCGCTGTACCAAAATGTTTTGTTACCAAATTTCGTACAGCCGTCAGAAACGTGACTCAAGTTTCTGCCCCGGTCAAAAATTGACACACCTTTGGGCCTTGCTTGGATAGAGAGTAACATACTCGTTATGTAAAGTGGGGGACAAACGTGATCATTTTTTGCTGGCCGAAGGTGAGTAACCTTTCTGCCCCGTTTTGCCTTTTCTCCTTGAACCCCGACTTTTGATGTCTAAAAAAATCTTTTTCAATGCGCGTCGTATAATATCAAAAAACACAAATTTTTAGATATGTGGATTTTCCTGTGACAGACGTGTTGCAGGTAGTTCTTACTCTTCCACTACTTTCTTAACAGTGAAATGAGTGTTTTAATTTTCAGATGATCGGCAGAGCTGGTCGCCCTCAGTACGATGATTCCGCTGTGGCTGTGGTCTTTGTTCAGGATGTCAAGAAGAATTTTTATAAGAAGTTTTTATACGAGCCATTTCCTGTTGAATCAAGGCATGTTTGGAATTTCCCAACTCAACTTGCCACTTTTTATTTTCGCAGCCTCCTACCAGC
Source organism: Ditylenchus dipsaci (assembly GCA_004194705.1). NCBI lineage: Eukaryota > Metazoa > Nematoda > Chromadorea > Rhabditida > Anguinidae > Ditylenchus > Ditylenchus dipsaci. The sequence goes on along the minus strand of SADC01001367.1, from coordinate 290,850 downwards.
CCTCCCTAACCATGTGAATGCTGAGATATGTGCAGACAGCATTGGCTCCAAGCAACAAGTGATGGAGTATTTGTCGAGTACGTATTTGTATCGTCGCCTGTTCGCCAACCCCTCCTTCTACGGTGTGCAAGACTTTTCCGCTGAGGGTCTCACCAAATTCCTAGTCTCTATTGTGGATGACTCGATATGTGAGCTGGTTCAGTCACGGTGTGTGGTGGCTGACAAGGTTGGTTTGTCTGTTACTCCTAACCAAAGCATTCGTGCCCAATTTCGATTTTGGTAAAAGTGTCCCCACTATAAGTTAAAGTCGGGACTGAAATTTTTATATACTCTCACTATTGCAGATCCCCATCATAGTGTACCGTATATTCTCTATTAGAAGGCCGGGGCCTTCTATTTTTCAACCCTAAAAAGTCGGAAAAAATATTTCGATTTTGAGATTTTTGAATGCTCAACTAAATTTTAAAAGTGGAATCAGGTGAGCTCGTGCTAACTAAGAAAACGCGAAAAACAGATTTGCGAATTTCTTTTTCTAGGCTGATATATAGGTCCTCAAGGTGGGCCTTCTATTAGAGAGGGGCCTTCTAATCGAGAATATACGGTATCCTTGCTTTAATATAACCATTAGCTCGGTTGTGAGGGGTATGTTAGGCGTATACAAGACTGTTAAAACCTCCGTAAGTAACCCCTATCGGAATGCTATGTTTTTCGGCCTTAATATCTGACCAAAACTCGGAGGGTGAGACGAGAGGGTTAAAAAATAAAGTTTTAAGCTGGAAGGAAAGTCGGAGGATATTTTTTTAAATAGCCCTGGTTTCTAACAATTCCAATCACATTTTTTTATTTTTCGATTTAGTGTATACTCTAGGAACCGGCCTAAGTTCACTAAATCCAAGTGTTCACTAAATCGGTAGTCCAATGTAGTGCTATGAAATTTGCCATTTTTCAAATAAAAATTCACTTCAGCGCTCTGGCACAATTGAAGCCTCTCCACTCGGAAAAATTGGCAGCAAGTACTATCTAGACCATCTCTCTATTCGACACTTTTTCCAAAAAATGAAGGGTGGACTAACTGTGGAGCAATTGCTCCAAATATTAGCAGTAAGTGCTTTTAATTCCTAATAATTCTGTTTACATTAACTATTTCAGGACTGTCCAGAGTACAGGGAAATACCTGTCAGGCACAATGAGGATAATGTCAATCAGTGAGTAGCAATACCCATTTCCCACTATTCACCCCTAAATGCTTTGTAGAGACCTACAAAAGTTGTTGCCTATCAAACTGCCAGCTGCAACCACTGACTGGGGATCATCACACGTGAAGACACACTTGCTTTATCAGGCCCACTTCTCCAGGACGCAGGTGCCAGTGGATTATTTGACTGACCAACGCTCTATCCTAGAATCTTGCATCCGAATCGTCCAGGTCAATAAAATATCGGTTTTTTTTTTTGAAATATTTATTGCATTTTAGGCAATGCTCGACTTTTGCTCAGTATTTGACTGGCTGGACACTGCTCTGAACGTGATAATTTTGCTGCAGCAAATCATGCAGGCCAGATGGTACACCGACCACCCCTTGCTCTGCCTTCCAAACATGAGTGCTCACTCTATTGATGGATTGGCGTAAGTTTGTTGGAGTATTATGAGAAGATAAATTAACGGCTAAACAACTATTTATTACTTGGAAGTTAAACTCACCTATAGTTGTATACCTATACCAAAGAGTTAACACAATATTTCAAAATCAGGGCAAATTTATAGATACTGGACTTGAAATGCGATTATTAATCGCATTAATTGCATACAAGTATAGGACTCGTCAAAATAGCTTTTTGGTTTGCGACGTTCCGTTTTTGCTATGAAAATTTAAAATTCTGTTCACACAGCCACTAGAAAAAGACTTTTGATTTTGAGCTACTTTTTCTACACTTTATTCCAAACCTTTTAAAGCAAACGCCTTAAAGAAACCATTTGCATGGTTTTAATGACCGCTTTATCAAACGGTGTAAATAATTGTTTTCGGCACTTTAAAGGACCATTCTCACGGGGGTCTGGTGGTCTCCCGCCAATTCAACTTTTTGAGCTAAATTTTTTTTGAGCTTAGGAAAAATTTTACCGAAAATTGACATTCAGACCACGTGCGCATGGTTCTTTAAAGTGCCATTGTGAATGCATTTATGTATCTGCACCGCATCCGCATGCAGATTTATTGTGAAGACAGTGTAAATTAGCGCTAATTTGGGTTTCATAGTAGAGTCAAACCTCGATATAGTGATACTCCGATATAGTGACACTTAACTTAGTTTTGCTTTTTTACATTGAATCAATGTCGTCTCTATGTTGGTTGCGAGAGGGTCACTATACTCGTCATAAATGCTCCATGAATTTTATAAAGTTCTGCTACCAAAGATGCGAGCTCCTACTAAACTATAGCGATTTAATGAGAAAATAAAAATATTATTAATATTATATTGACGTATATTGACACTTGGAAAAAAAATAGTAAACAATATTCATTACAGTGACACTCCACTATATTGACACTCCAGTATAAGTCAAACCTCGATATAACGACACCTCCAGGAACGGCCTTAGGTTGTCGTTATTAGTGGTGGGTGGGGGGGGGGGGTCGAGCGATAATCGAGACGAAAAAAGCAAAATTTTCGAGAATCGGGGCAGCCGACGATTGCGCCATTTCAAATTGCGCCAATTCAGATTGCGCCACTGCAAATTGCGCCAAAATCGAATTGCGCCACTGCAAATTGCGCCATTACAACCCTGCCAATTTCTGGTCATTTTACTGAAATTCATCATTGAAGGACATGAAAACAGTCACCCCTAATACTAGAGAGGAACAAAATCCGTTGAGATCAGATTAAAAAATACATTTGCTTAACTTTAATTAGAGTATATAGTGGCGCAATTTGATTTTGGCGCAATTTGCAGTGGCGCAATCTGCATTGGCGCAATTTGAATGTGGCGCAATCTGAATTGGCGCAATTTGAAATGGCGCAATCGTCGGCTGCCCGAGAATCGAGATGGAAATTTTTTAAGAATCTCGTCGAGAAACGAGAAATTTTTTAATTCTGGAAATAATACTCTTCCGCGCCGCGGGGAAAAAATTTCTCAAAAATGTCGAGAATCACGACGAGAAAAAGAAAATGGTCGAGCGAGAAACGAGAACGAGAAAGGCAAAATTTTCGAGACGAGAAATTGAGAATTTTCGAAATTTTCACGTCTCGAACCAACACTAGTTGTTATCAGGGTTGGCACGGTGTGGCTTTTGAGCCCCACCAAGAAGCACCACCGTTTTCGGAGACTTTTTATAAATTCTATTATTTCTTTGTTTTTTTTATATGAAAATAAGCACTTTCGAGACTTCAACGAATAGATAAGGAAAATATCTTTACATTGAAATATAGAAATACTAGATATACTAATAAAATACATTAGAATTCAAGTCAGGAAAACTAAAAAAATGTTTTTTAAAAAAGCCACACCGGAGCTTGAAAAGCCACACTCGGCCAACTCTGGTCGTTATATCAAGGGTTCATTTGGCTAAATTTAGTCAAAGCTGACGAAATTTGTCAATTTTAGGGTGTCGTTGTATCGAGGTGTCGTTGTATTGAGGTTTGACTGTAGTGACATCTCATGGTCGGTCCCGTGGGGTGTCACCATATCGAGGTTTGACTGTGATCAGATTGATAAATAACCCAACCTTTGTCTTAAAATTTAATATTAATTGTAACAATTCCTTTTACAGACCATTCGCCACTGTTCCACAACTACAAGACCAGCTGGGGATCTATGGAGAAACCGACCTTGCTGAAGGACGAATAAGAAAAAGTGGTCTCTCAGATTATGCACAACTCAATACTCGAAGATTACGAGGCTAGAGAGGTGACATTTCAAAACGGAACTGAAAAAGCTCGAAGGCCACAATAAGAACGTCATAAAATCATGACGTGTCTGGCTTGTTATTATGGCCTCAGAAAATCTGTTTAAAGTTTTTGCGCTCCTTTAATTAAGTGTATATTCAAGTATCGAATCATTTTGGATGGGTAGAATTTGGGTTTTGGCGCCTTTTGTCGCAAATCTGACGTCTTTTCGCCGTGAAAATGGCTGTTGTCAATTCAGCCAAAAACATTTTTTGGTTTTTGTGTTTTTTATTTTGTTTTTAACTTTTTTTATGAGCTATTAAAATCTACTGAAAGATCGAAAATATTTGAGATATAAGGGTCAAAACACAATTTGAAGCAAAATATTTTTTATGATGGTGTAATTTTGATAGCCCTGTATTTGATATATTAAAGGACTAGACTAAAACTGGAAATTTATGCTGGACAAGAATCTAATTCTAACATGTATCGATATAGATATCTGTCCTTACGGGGGTTGGGTGATATGGCTAGGCATATGGCGCTAAAATGGTCGTTATTGTCGCGGGACACGGACAATTCATCCCTTGGGGCAATTCCGGCGATCAATTGTCCTGGGGATGGCCGAGTTTTTGGCCATATGGTAGGCATGGCCGATTTCAAAATGGCCAGATATTGGCCCAACCCCAGTGCTGACCAAGTAAAAAATGCCCATAAAAAGGACTAGTGCTAAAAATATTCCTCTAATTTTGTCTTTCAAAAAGGGGACACTGAAATTCCCTCAAATTCAGTTTAAATTTATTGACTGCACTGGTTTTTATCGAGATTTCGATATTCCGCGGAAGCATACATTTTAAATATACTAAATTTCTAGCTGATCCAAGCACTGCTAAAATGGCCTATTTTGCGAGTGTCAGATGTTCGCCTACAAAGTGGACTTCAGGAGTGTTCCATAACCATTGGTTTAGAAGATTTCCAGACAGCTAGTCCCATCCCTTGCAAGCATCTCAAGAATACAACCTATGTTTGAGACTTCAACTATTAGGAGATCAGAGGGTAAGCAACTAAATAAACTTTCTGCACTCAATAACACCACCCCTCATTACAGATGGACAAAAAAGCCTACTGCCCAAAGTTCCCCAAAGACAGGACCTTTGGGTGGACAATCGTGCTGGGCGAGAAGAAAAGTGCCAAAATACTGGCTTGTCACAAATCCGTTTCCTGTGGCAACTATGGCAACAAATTAGTCAGGCTGTCTCTCAAAGCTCCGTCTACAGGGTTGGTTTTTACTGCTTTGGATGGATTTCAAAATTATAATATCTTTTTTGGATTTAGAGGTGACTATGCCTTCACTATCTTCGTTTTCTCTGACACGTACTTGGGAATAGACCAGGAATTCGATTTCTGTTGCATTGTTGAATAAGTATAATAATAATTTATTCTTTGGTGTAACTTGATGGTGATAGACTTTTACTTGTTGTAGTTTGAGTTATTAGTCCGATAAAAATAAAAGTGCCAAGCTGTAATAAATTGTAAAAATATCAGTCATGAGGGAAGCAGACAGATAGCAAGAAAATTAGATACAGACATCAAGCGAACCGACAGCTTAACTGGTTAGAACTCCGACTAACAAGAAAGATATTGAGGTATCGCAATTTTATGATCGCATAGAAAAGCCGTTCGTGGTCACTGGCGTAGGTTTACTGGTAGCAAGGTTACGCAAGAGATATGTTAAAATTTTTAAGTAATTGATACCGTACAACCTCTATTAATCCCCACACCCCTGGAGGGGAGTTGAAAAATAATCCCCCGGTAGACGGTAGACTAAATTCATATTCTAAATCATACAATGAGCCTTGGTCATTTAGAGGTTACGACTGAAACACACGGCAACCCAACAAAATAGTGGTTTTGGTAGTTCGATCTCTATATTTGCATAGTCTAGGTGGCTGCTCCTGGATATAAGAGGTGTGAGTTAAAAAAAAGGAACTATTGACTATTTTTGAAAAAACGTCATTTTATCCAGTTTTGAAGTGAAACCTTACAAAAGCCCTCCCAGACTCATGCGAGACACGAGACACTTCTTGCGAGACAAAAAATGTGTCTCGCGAGACAGAGTCACGTAACATGTCTCGCAAAACATGGTGCTTTTTGTCTCGCGAGACAGACGAAGACAGACAAAAATTTTTTTCAAATAACAGGGGGACCAAGGCAGATTTTGAAGTTTTTTTTCGAAATTTTTTAGATTGTGTCCGAACCACTCCAAGCCATCCCAAACATCCGAAACTACTTTCAAACCGCCCTAAACACCCTTAAACCAATAACAAACCTTAAAAATAGAAATTTCGTAAAAATAAAAAATAACCCATTTTCCAACTTAAAATTGTGTGGGGAATTAGGATTGTTAGAACCAAAATCAATATTTCACCCACGCAAACCCCACAACGTGCAGTGAGTACCTCCTGACCAGGTGGATATCCCCCTGGATGGCCTAAAAATAAAAAAATCATTTTAAGTAAAAAATCAGTTTTTCCAAACTAAAAAGGGCTGGTTAATATCCAGGTAACCGCAGAGTAGGGGTATTCACCCAAATGACCTGAAAAGTCAAATGCTTGTCGTTTTATATCTAAAATTATGATAAAAAAAAGTTATGCACCCAGGTGGATTCGAACCAGCATCTTCTAAATCACCCCTTAAGCTACGTTCACATACTGCGACTCCTACGTGGACACGAAAGTCGGAGGCGGACGCGCAGGTGTTCACATACTGTGACTCCGCCTCTAACTCCGTCTCCGACTACCTATGTGAACACTCGTGTTCACGCGCCCTCCTCCGCCTCCGACTCTTGTTTGTTCACATACAGTACTCGGAGTCGGAGGCGCGCCTCCGACTACTCGATTTTGCATATCAAACATTTCGATTTTTTTTGAATAGCAAAAACATTTTTTTCGCATAGTTTGATGTTCCTAAGGTAAAATTGTAAAACCAAACGTCCCAAATCACCAAAAATCACGTCGAATCACTTTAGACTATTTTAAACTACCCTTAAAATAATAACTCAAAAATTGACGCTACTCGGTAATGCGCGCATCTCTAGCTCTCAAGCCCCTGCGCTCCCTTCGGGGGCTTGGGGGCTTGGAGTTGAGATGCGCACACCCACATACCTTAGACACAAATCACTAGAAAGTGACTCTGTATGCATGAAAAAACATGCATACCAGAGTTTTTTTTTGCGGTAGGCCCTAGTATTCAAAACTATGTTCAACATATTTGATTATTCGGCCGAAAAGGTCTCCCACATTTCCGGCCTGAGGCTTCGAGCCAGAGGCTCAGCAATCCAAAAGTTAAACGACAAACCTTGGGATCCACCCGGCTGATCGTTCTGATCATTTCGAGTACTTATACTTTTACGGCTCCGAGATTTTGACTCTCGAAGCAAAAAACCACAGTTTGCTCTTGAAGACCCAAAAAGTAAACAAAAAAAATATAACGACCAAAATCTAAAACAGCCATTCGACTCCTGAGATTCCAAGCTTCAATTGGAAAAAATGACAACAAAAACATGTCAAACTAACTCAAAAAATCAATTAAATTGTTAAATTGTCCACAAACAGACAGAACAGCTCTAATACTATATAATAGATTAACCAAGTATCAAATCGTTATAATTGATAAAAAAGAGGATAACTTTTTTTAAATTTTCAATTTTAATTAAAACATTCTGTGCTCTTTAATTTGACCGCAAGTAAAAATGGTAACTGTATCTCAATTGTTTGAAATATTTTCTTATTTTTCACGCAAAGAGTTGGACCTACTGCAAACTGTGAATAGAACAGTTGGCTTGTTTATTAAACAAAGATTCGAAAACTGTGCCCCATTCAGATTTGTCAAATATGTTTACTTGGACTCACTTGGCGACTGTTACATAAATGGGCGAAATGATATTGTTTATGGTTGGAAGGTGTGCATTTATGGTCCAATTAGCATTACTGTACCACAAAGTGGTGTGCTGACACAAGGTTGGAAGGGAATCCCTTACGTTACTTCACGCAATTTAGATGTCCATGGACATGATCTATGCTGCAGTGGAAATTCTACAAGCTCCACAACCTTCTGAAGTCTAAACATTTAAGAGTAAAGGAAACAAATATTTCGCTTTTGCAGCCTACATCCAGATCCAGTCACCAATTTACCTCCAAAATTTGCCAGCTTAGTTATTTGTGGAAAGGACAGCGTCTGCGAGTAACCATGCATTACCCTGATCTACCTGCTGAATTGCTTCAATCTTTTGCTAAGGCTCAAATGTTAATAATTCAACTGAACTTGGACAGCCCTGTTATTTATACTAGCAAAAACGAATGGTGCAATGAATGGCATGTCAACAAAGTAGAGGACAGTAGTAGACAACTGCTTCATGGATTTCCCCTTTTGATTATTCACAGCTACAACAGTGTCCCCAATTAATAGTGCTACTCAATGAAACAACACGGGTCAACACTGAAGATATAGTAAATTATCTTAACTCAAACCCCTTGACAAATGACGAATCTAGAGATTTGTATTTGCTGTTTAGTAATTCTTCACAATTAGATTTCGACCAAATGCTCAAATCGCTAAAACAGGTATAAAGTTTGATTAAAAAAATAAAGTCTCAAAACAAGCGTTCTAAATAACAGCATAGCAGCTGTTTGCGTATTATCACACGGAAATAGCCATACCTTTTTTCAAAAAAATTCTTGCGGGTCTGCGGGTCAGCTGTCTTCTGAACCATCCAAGTCGAGATTTCTGCTCATGCAAATACAAAAGGGCAGATCTCGCTAATTTTTTTCATTGATTAATTCAATTTTAGTGTAACAGAAAGCGCAGATAACGGTTATTTTAAATGATATATAATTGACTGGTTTATGATGGAGAAATGAAATTCTTTTAATCAACGGAATTTTTTTTAAAAACGTCGTCAACACATAAATTTGCAAAAAACTAGTGATAAGGCCGTTTGTTCATTGAACAGTATATACTATGCAATAGAGCGAAAAAACTGCACTGGATAGTGTTTTAAAGTAACATAATAACAGGGTTCTTGAATGTTTATCCATACTCTCAAAAAGTATTTCGAAAAAACTTTGACGTAAAACTTTCATTTTTATAGAAAAATCTCAGATTCTGACAACAAATTTCGTGTTCAGCGCGGTCGATTTGCATATGAAACTGTCTTTAAAGGACCATGGTTTTCACGCGCGAAAGATCCTTACCGAGGTTCAATGATTAGGATAATTTTTGAATTCTATCAGCGTGGGCATGCCCTTTAAAGGACCATGGTTTTTGCGCGCAGCGGCATGTGCAAAATTTGAATTGGCGGGAGACAGTTCTCTTTCGTCTAATGCTGTACTTTTTCGAGTCATTTCGAACGACTCCAAGAAGTACAATGCGAGACGAAAGAGAAGTGTCCCCTCCAATTGAAATTTTGCACATGCCACTGCGCGCAAAACCATGGTCCTTTAAAGGGCATGCCCACGCTGATAGAATTCAAAAATATCCTAATCATTGAACCTCGGTAAGGATCTTTCAACTGGGTTTCAAATTGAAAAATTGAATTCCCGAGCACCACCTCTTATTAGCGTGGGCAACGGATGAGCTTTTGTAACTATTTGCGGGAAATAGTTACAAATTTTTGTATTTGAAAAATAGTTACAGCCTGTAACTATTTTGACCTTTGTAACTATTCTTGTAACAAATTCTCGCCACGAAATTGATAATTATAAAACATATTTACAGCGTGTAACTATTTTTGTCTTGCTGTAGTTTTTTCAGCACGATATCAGTAATTAAAAAAAATTCAATTTGGTCAATTTGTAAAAATTTCACGGGCAGGCGAAAACCAGATGGCTTAAGACCATACCTGCACGCTGAGAAAAATCGGCGCCGGGCGCCGACCCAGGCGCCGGGTCTACTAAAAATCGGCGCCGGGCGCCGGCGTCGGCGCCGGCGCCACAATTAATTCGGCGCCGGGCGTCGGCGTCGGCGCCGACGCCTAAAAAGAGGAAATACGGCGCCAGGCGCCAGCATCAAGCCATTTTTGTAAATAAAATAATAGAATGTAACAAAGACTAATCTAACATTTTATGTTTTTAAATAGAATTTTTTGTATTAGGAATAGCAACAATTATGAGAAATTAAAATTATCATGTTGCGGTTATAAACAAGCATTGCTTTGATTTTTAAAAGTACTGGGCCAGTGGAACTTTTTCTGCCGGCTGTCAACATAGCTGTTATGCTGAACATACGCTCAGCAGCTGCAGTACTTGCGGGAATAGCTAATAAATCATTGGCTATTTTTGTCAAGAGATGGGTATGCCTACAATTTGTATATATAGACAGCTGAAAAGACAGCTAAATCTTGACATTCAGGCGCCGGCGCCGCAGCTGATGTGGCACCGGGCGCCGCGCCGCAGCTGAAGTGGCGCCGGGCGCCGCGCCCGACTGTTAAGATATTTTAGCCGGCGCCCGCCCGGCGCCCGGCGCCAGCGCCGGCGCCCGTGCAGGTATGCTTAAGACCCACTCCAGAATTGTCAAAAGCCAAAAATGTGGCGAGAAAAAGTTACAAGAATAGTAACAAAAGTCAAAATAGTTACAGGCTGTAACTATTTTTCAAATACAAAAATTTGTAACTATTTTACTCGAATAGTTACAAAAGCTCATCCTTGGCGTGGGCATGCCAAAGGTTGGAATATGACCGCTCCAAATCTTTTTCGGGAATATTCTGGGCAATAATCCAGGTCTAATTTTTTCCGGTCTGATTCGGTCCGAATCTTTTCTCTCCAAATAACCAATTCTTTTAATTATAAAAAATCGATTAAGATCGCTAAAAAAACAAACCGAAAAGATTCGGACCGATTCGCACCGAGTTTTCGGTCCGAATCTTAGATTCGGACCGGGAATAAACCGGAATAATAAACCGGAAATATTCCTTCACCCAACCCTATTCACGCCCCTTTAAATCTAAAAGCTTAAATTCTAAAAGATCTAAAAGATTGATTTTTATGAGGCGAATTTCGGGTGGTTGTCGAACCATTCCCTATGTAAAATGTTTGAAAACGCGCCAAAAAAATTAATTGCGAATGGGTGCATGTTGATGATGGCGCCTGTTCGGCTTGTAATACGCATTTGTGCTTTAAAGAAAGCCAAGATGTTTTACTTGAGGGTTCTGTAGAGATATCTGACATTAGTTTGCAAAAAATGGCTGAAAAGTGGGCTTGAACACAAAAATCCACCTTAAATCCAGGCTTAAATCCACCACTACTAATTTGGAGGGCAAAGAAAAATTTTTTAGAAGCATTTTCAATTTTACGTTAGTGTGCTCAAAAGAGAGCTAAGATGTTGAACTCGAGGGTTCCGGAAAGATATAGAACATTAGTTTGCAAAAGTTTTCAGAAAATCAGCCTTGAACCCAAATATCCACCAAAAATCCAGGCCAAATCCACCATCTCCAATTTGAGGGCAAGGAAAATTTTTTAGAAGCATCTTCAATTTGTATTTGTGCTTAGAAGAAATTTAAGATGTTGAACTTGAGGGTTCCGAAAAAATATCGAACATAAAATTGCAAAAAGTGGCAAAAAATCAGTCTTGAACACCATAAATTCAGAAAAAGTGTGACCCACCCGACCCAAATACTATATAGAGATACTGTTCAATATGGTTTTCGACTTTCGACTTAAAAGTCGAAAGTGGAAACGTCGGGATTTTTTAAAGGTCGATTTTTCTGGGTACGCCAAGTTCGCGACGCAGCCAGTTCGCGACGCATTTTCAAAATATTGTTAAAATGTTTGTTTCGCTACGAAAACCACACTCATGTGTCTCTTACGTTGTTTTCGAAACTTTTTTCTGCAAGCATATGGGGCTATGGCTAATCCATCTTCTGGTAAATTCATCCTCTGATTTTATCTAGAGAGAAAAGAGTATGAAGTTTTGCCTTCCGTAAATTAGCCACAGGATTTTTGGCCCTCTAGGCCGTTAACCGTCGGATGTTTGATTTCCTGTGATATATACTAGGGATAAAAGGATGGTCGGGACGGGGCGGATCGTCCCATCTCGTCTCGGAGAGTTTTTAGGGTTTTTCCCCGTCCCGGATCCCGTCCCGGAAACATATTTGAGTCTGTCCCGTCCCGGGGCGATTTTCCGATTCCTGGAATTACTGTCCCGTCCCGACTTTAAAAAATCTGTCCAGTCTTGAAATTCAAACCCCCAAAAAAATATGCCCTGACCCGCTGCTGATTTCTTCGAGTTTTTTTTAAATTGTGCGGTGGTCCTTCCTGTTGTTTGAAAATTTCCTTACCTAGTTTCTTTTATTCACCTAGCTTTTGCATTTATACAGAAATTTGATAGAAAAAAGATTTTTGGCGAAATAAATGTTATGAAATATTGGGTTGGTCCATAAGTTCGCGGATCCTTATACACAGCTCGCAAGGTTCTGCATGGGTTTCATAAAGTTTGGGTAATGCAAGCCATTAAAAATTAGCTGATGGGTTCCACAACCGAAATTGGATTTGTAAAAACAGAACAAAAATTTTTGATGGTTTCAAACTTAAAATCAAAACACGAAATTTCAATTGTGGAACCCATCTGCTTATTTGTTAAAGGCTTTATTAGTCAAAACTTCTGAAACCCATGCAAAAGCCTTGCGAGTTGTGTATAACCACCCGCGAACTTATGGGCCGATTGGGTTGACCAAAACCAACCAAATACTATCCATTTACCGTATTTCCTCTAAAATAGCCCCCGGGCTATTTTATTCAAACTCCAATTTTCAGAAAAATTTAAATTCGATTTCGAGATTTTTGGGTGAAAATTAAGAATCTAAAAAGTGGAATCGGTAGAGCTCGTGGAGTTAAGAAAACGTATCAAACAGCTTTGCAAAATATTTACTCTGCTCCGAGATACAGACCCTCAAAGTAGAGGGGGGGGCTATTTGGAAGAGGGCTATTTTAGAGGAAATACGGTATTCATTTTATTGTCTTTCTAGAGAAATCAATAACATTTCAAGCATTAAAATCGACTATAAGTCTATCATTGTCAGTGAACTGAACCGTGAAACGCAAAGACATAACAGAGCCCTAGAAAAATTAAAAAATTAACAGGGGAGACTAAGGCATATTTTTTGGGGTGGGCGCGAATGCGTATGGAGCCCTCGGAGGATATATATATTTTGTCTTTAACTTAAAACTGGGGCGAAATTTTGTGCATATTTTTCTGAAAACCGATTCTGTTGTAAAATTTTTTCTTTGTGTCCCGACCGGGAAAATCACTATTCCGTCCCGGATTTTCTTGGTCCCGATTCCCGTCTCAGGCTGAATTTTTTGGTCATCCGGTCCCGGATTTTTTTTTCACCCAAAAAGATGCAGAATACATTTTTCGTCACCAAAACAGTGGATCGCTATGCTTCAACACCTCTACTTACTTCCTTTCAAATGGGTAATAATTAATTGGTTTGTAGATATGGATTGTCATTTGAGAGGAATTACCAAAACTCAAAAAATACCCTACGAAACGAGATTTTACGTGGACCATTTAGCAGAGCTGCTGTTGACTTTTAGAAAGATATTCAAAATAACACGTTAGCTCATCGAAAATGCATTAGGTTTAATAATACACTGTTGAATTAATAGTGGAATTGATTTGATATTGCATGTTCTGCTTGCAGAAAAAAATATCAAAAACAACGGAAGAGACACATGAGTGTGGTTTTCGTAGTGAGACAAGCTTCTCTATATAGTATCTGGCATGCGTGGGTCGCCATTTTTAAGTTCAAGCTCAAGTTTTGGCACTTTTTGCTTACATACGTTGTCTTTCTTTCCAGAACCCTCAAGGACATCTTAGACATCTTAACATCTTGGCTTTCTTTTTAGCACAAATACGTGTAATTAAAGTTGCTTCTAAAAAAATTTCTTGCCATCTAAATTTGAGGTGGTGAATTTTAGCCTGGATTTTGGCGGACATTTGCCTTTAAGCCCTACTTTCGGAACTATTTCGGGATATGAGCCCTAAATTTGAACTTATTTTTAACATCTTTTTTAGTTTCGAAATATGTATCGAGAGCGACCGAGTTTTCTTGTGATGATCTCACGAAGAAATAATTTTCAGAAAATGAATGCTCTTAAAGGGGGTGGGGACTTTTGCGGCTACCTTTTGACATTGACTATTTTTGCCTTTTTTTCTCATCAAAGGTATTTTTACACCGTTTTGTAGCTGAAATCTTTCTCGGTCAAACACCTTAATTAAAATAATTTTGAATAAATCAGACTAACTTTTCATTAAAAAACCAAGATTGCGGCTCATCTTGGTTTTTTGAGAGAAAAGTTGGTCTGATTTGCTCAAAATTATTTTTAATTAGGGTGTTTGACCACTCAACCGAAAGAGAAAAATCTCAGCTACAAAACAGTGTAAAAATATATCCGATGAGAAAATAAAATTTAAGAAAAAAGGTAAAAGTGGTGCGTAGGCGTTTCGTAACTTTTCGGTAATTTTACCGAAAAGTTACGAAACGCCTTATCATAACGCCAAGGATTTGAAATTTAAAAATTCGCCGCTTTTCCATTGTACCCCTCCCCCCAAAGCTATTCCATTGTATTCCGACACCCCCCCCAAACCAACTTATTTATAAGTACTTAAAAACCATTTTTAAGTAATAATTTTGGTACAATTGCAGTTTAGGCATCCTTAACCACTTTAGGCATCCTTAAAAAGTTTCGGCATCCTTAAATATTTAGGCATCCATAGAAAGTCTAGGCATCCATAAAAAGTTTAGGCATCCATAAAAAGTTTAGGCATCCTTAACTTTATTTAATAACAACATGTATAGAGTATGTAAGAAAATCTCGCGCTACTTGCTTTTGCTCTAACAGTTACCATATGACCCTCCCCATCTAAAAAAAGTACTTGCATACCGTATATGCTCTATTAATTAGACACCCCTAAGTTCAAAATCGTGTTTTGGCATTGTGTTTTTGACCCACTTTTTGATCACTTCTCTCATGCAAGTTACCAAACATTTGATAGCTCATCTTTCTAGCTACAAAATGGGTGGTAACTCGCCTGAGAGAAGTGATCAAAAAGTGGGTCAAAAACACAATGCCAAAAACACGATTTTGAACTTAGGGGTGTCTAATTAATAGAGCATATACGGTATACCTGCTCACGGACCTTCTGGCTTATACCCCATTAAAATAACGTTTTTTAAAGTGTCTAGAAACCATTTCAAGTAATATTTTTGTCATAAAAAGACTAGAAAAGTAATTCAAAAAGGGACAAAGGGCTGTATTGGGAGGGGAAGGGACAAAAGAGGGGCCACTTAAAGGACCATGCTCTTTGCGCGCAGCGACATGCGCAAAATTTAAATCGGCGGGGACACTTCTCTTTCGTCTCGCACTGTACTCTTTGCTGTTACGGCGAACGACTACAAAGAGTGAAGTTTGAGACGAAAGTGAAGTGTCCTCCGCCAATTCAATTTTTCGCATGTCGCGCAAAGAGCATGGTCCTTTAAATAAGAGGCCAGCCAGCAAAAAATAGAGATGTTGAACATAGTTTTGAATACCGGGGCCTACCGCATAAATAAACACTGGTATGCATGCTTTTTCATGCATCCAGAGTCACTTTCGAGTGATTTGTGTCTAAGGTATGTGGGTGTGCGCATCTCAACTCTAAGCCCCTGCGCCCCAAAGAGGGCGCAGGGAACTTGAGAGTTAGAGATGCGCGCACTCACTTACCTTAGACATGATTCCGAGAAGTTCTCTTGATCATATAATGCATATAAAGTCTATTTTTGCCACGGCCCGAGTTGAAAAACATGGTAAAACAGCCAAAAACTAGGTAGAGAGTGGTTCAAATAATTGGCTTTTTATTATTTTCTTCCCACCCCATTACAGCCCAAAGTTCTATAGAAATTGCTTTTTTAGTTTTTTTTATAGCGAAATAATTGTTTAAAATGGTTTTCGACTACTTCTAAAAAAGTCGAATTTTTTATGGATGCCTAAAGTGTTTATTGGATGCCTAAACTGCAATTGAGCCATAATTTGCTATAAAAGGACCAGAAAAGTAATTTTAAAAGGGGTCAAGGGCTGTAATGGGAGGGAGGGGAATAATACAGGGGCCACTTTTTTTAGCTGCTTTACCATGTTTTTCAACTCGGGCCGTGGCAAAAATAGACTCTATATGCATTTTATGATCAAGTTAACTTCTCAAAATCATGTCTAAGGTAAGTGCGTGCGTGCATCTCTAACTTTCAAGCCCCTGCACCCGCTTCGGGGCTTGGGGCTTGGGGGTTTGGGGGTTTGGGGGTTGGGGTTTGGGGCTTGGGGGCTTAGAGTTGAGATGCGCGCACCCACATACCTTAGACACAAATCACTAGAAAGTGACTCTGGATGCATAAAAAAACATGCATACCAGAGTTATTTATGCGGTAGGCCCCTGTATTCAAAACGATGTTCAACATCTTTGATTATTCGGCCGAAAAGAATCTCCCCTTCCTGGCCTGTGGCTACGAGCCAGAGGCTCAGCCATCCAATAATCAAACGACAGCCCTCGGGATCCATCTGGCTGATCGGCCTGATGTTCTGAAAGTATTTATACTTTTGCCTGTACCACAAGTTCCTAGGTTTGCAAGGGCCTTCAACGCTTAGAGAATTAATACTCTTTGGTACTCAAAGGCTCTATAGAAGTGGCCACTGTTTTGTCCCTTCCCCTCCCAATACAGCCCTTAACCCTATTAAAAATGTTTTTCTGGCCTTCTGCTAATGATGAAGACATCGTTTATCTAAAAAGAGTACATTAACATACCGTAAATCTTAAACACAGATGGATTTACAGAAATCACCGCAAATTCGCCAAATTAGACCGGCCGGTGAAACGTAAAAAGACACTGGGAGACTTTGTACTTAGTTTCTCAATTATTGCTCAGCAACATACTATGTCATACTATGTCATCTTCAAAGACCGAAAAGTATGACATAGTATGTTGCTGAGCAATGATTGGGAAACTAAGTATAAAGTCTCCCACTATGAGTTGAGACTCTCAACTTGAGAGAGAGCGAAAAAGAAAAAAATACACCCGACCGCATAAAAACTAAGAATGAATTTCGAATTTTAAATCCTTGGCGTTATGATAAGGCGTTTCGTAACTTTTCGGTAATTTTACCGAAAATTACTAAGTTACGAAACGCCCCAATGCCGGTTAAAATAGTCGATGTCAAAAGGTAGCCGCAAAAGTCCCCCCCCCCCCCCTTTAAGACTCTTAATCTCCGCAGTCTCAAATAAGTTCAAATTTGGGGAGCCTATTCCGAAGTAGTTCCCTACTTTCTGCCATTTTTCGCAAACTTATGTAAGATTTTTTTCCGGAACCCTCAAGTACACCATATAAGCTTGCTTTTAAACGCAAACAACTATAATTGAACTTTCTTAGAATTTTTTCTTGCCCTCCAGATTGGAGATGGTAGATTTTAGCCTGGATTTTTGGTGGACGTCTGGGTTTAAACCAAATTTTCTCCCAATCCTTACAAAGACATGCAAGACATCTTTCCAAAACCCTAATTCAACATCTTAGCTTTTTTAAGCACAAATACGTATAAAATTGAACTTGTTTAAACTTTTGGTAACACTATAGAATTACCACCCATTTTGTAGCCAGTGAGATGAGCTACAAAATGAAGGGTGACTTGCATGAGAGAAGTTTTTAAAAAGCGGGTCAAAAACACAATGCCAAAACACGATGTTAAATAGGGGTGTGGTTTTATTAGAGAGAATACGGTAAGTTTTTCTTCATTCCTTTGCCGGCAGCCAAATCAAGCTCAGGGTGCCGGATATCCGAGGGCGCCGGATAACTAGAGTGCCGGATAGCCGGAGTCCCGGATAACCGAGGTTTGACTGTACAGTGGACAATCGATATAACGACGTTCAATATAACGTTTTGCTCGATATAACATCCCGAAAAAAAGTCTTATTTTGGCCAGACTATAGTGTATTCTCGATAAAACGACGCTCGATATAACGTCCGCTCGTTATAACGTCCCATTTTGGCCAGTCCCTTGAGGGACGTTATATCGAGCGTCGACTGTACTTGATAACTTAATCCCCACAGGGTATCAACGAAAATGTGTTTCCAAATAATTCTTTTCTGAATTGACCTGGCAACCGCCTTTTGAAATATTCCCATCGGCGACAGGTACCGTATTTCCTCTAATAACTCACCCGGGTGAGTTATTTTTGGATCGCTGAAAATCGGAAAAATTTGAGGTCGATCTTGAGATTTTGGGTGAAAATATTAAATTTAAAAACCAGAATCGATAGAGCTCGTGGGAATTAAGAAAACGCAATAAACAGCTTTGCAAAATATTTGTTCCGAGCTGAGATATAGGCCCTCAAAGTTGAGGGGGGTGAGTTATTAGAGCAGGGTGAGCTATTAGAGGAAATACGGTATGCCCCTTCAACTAAAAACTGTTATTTTTAAGATGCCTTGGTCCCTCAAGCTGATTTTTTACGATTCGAAATTTTACGAAAATAAGTTCAAAGGACCAAGGCGTCCGAATTTTTTTTGTGGTTCAATCGAAAGGTGCTGTAGGCATGTTTCATCCAAAACGGTGTCCAGTAAAAAGCGCCGCGCAAAACGAGCCGCGGAAAACAGCGCCGCGCAAAAAGAGCCGGGAAAAAAGCGCCGCGGAGAAAAAGCGCCGATCAAAAAGCGCCGCGCAAAAGAAGCCGGGGAAAAAGGCATGGAAAAAGTGCCAATTATTTATTTCATTTTTTGCCGACAGGTAAATTCGCCAATAACTTTTGAGTTTCTTACAAGAATATCTTTGAATACAACAAGAAAGATGGGATTTGAACATAGTTTTGCTATCTGGGGCCTACCGCATAAATAAACTCTGGTATGCATGCTTTTTCATGCATCCAGAGTCACTTTCGAGTGATTTGCGTCTAAGGTATGTGGGTGTGCGCATCTCAACCCCAAGCAACCAAGCACCCTGCGCCCCTTCGGGGGCGCAGGGGCTTGAGAGTTAGAGATGCGCGCACACACTTACCTTAGACATGATTCCGAGCAGTGATGTTTTTGTGTACTGAGCCACTTTTTGTGTTAAATTACTCATACCTCGACACCTATTTATCCGAAATTTATGTATAATAGCTTATTTTGAAAAAGAAATATAGTTCTTCAAAATGAATTGATAAAATTTACGAAAACATAAAAATTCGCTTTTTTCTAAGCTAAATCACGCCAATAAAAATTCAGTAATCAATGAAATGATTTTTTTTGAGTATGACAAACTGGACAAAAATATCTACAAAAGTGTCAGTTTTGAACCAATTAAAAAAAGCTTCATATTTTTTGGTAGCTAAATAGTTCTGCTATAATCTGAAGTAAAACAGTTTTCAAAAATTCATGAAAATTTTAAAGTTATATGCTTCTACACAAATGAAAATCAATAGAATTTTCATTTGATTACTCATTTGTGTACAAGCCCACAACTTCATAATTTTTGTGAATTTTTGAAAACTTTTTTATTTCAGATTATAGCAGAACTATTCAGCTACCAAAAAATATGAAGCTTTTTTAAATTGGTTCAAAACTGACACTTTTGTAGATATTTATGTTCAGTTTGTCATACTCAAAAAAAATCATTTCATTTGATTACTGAATTTTTATTGGCGTTATTTAGCTTAGAAAAAACCAAATTTTTATGTTTTCGTAAATTTTATCAATTCATTTTGAAGAACTATATTTCTTTTTCAAAATAAGCTATTATCCATGAATTTTGATAAATAGGTGTCGAGGTATGAGTAATTTAACACAAAAAGTGTCTCAGTACACAAAAACATCACTGTTCCGAGCAAGACTCTTAATCATAAAATGCATATAGAGATTCTTTTTGCCCAGCTCCAATTACCAAAATAGGGTAGGACCTTTATATAAGGTTTTGGGCTCACCTTGCCAGTGCCCGAATGCGAAAGCCCAAACAATTTACCTAGAGCCTTTCTCATGACGCTTTTTTCGCGGTGCTTTCAGAACGGCGCTTTTTACCATGGCGCTTTTAGAACGGCGCTCTTTACCGCGGCGCTTTTAGAACGGCGCTTTTTGCAACGGCGCTTTTTGCCGCGGCGCTTTTAAATCGGCGGTTTTTACGCAACTCCCGAAAACATGGAAAAATGCTAACGAAAATCTAAGAGGTACTAAAAATATGGCAGGTTTGCAAGAAATAGTTCAAACGATGCTCTTGTGAGCCATATAAAAGTTTATACAGTCGATTCTTTCAATAACGAACCCCCTGAGAACCGGCTCTAGGTGTTCGTTATTGAGAGAGTTCGTTATTCAGGGGGTTCGTTATTGGGAGAGTCGACTGTAGTTATTTTGCAGAAGTTCATAGGTGCTTCCATCAGATGTCCTTATACTGTGATACTTGACTATTCCAAAGAAAATACTGATTTCACACCCATTCTCAATGATAAAACCAAAGAGAAGCTGGAAATTCAAATTATTTCGCTGCCACAGTTTACATACGAACACCACCCAGATATTGCATAGTGGAAAGATCGCAAGTGCTTGATAATGGTGACTGAATATAATTTTAATATAATTTTAATTCAAATATTACAGATAAGAACATGTACTCTTTCAAAAACCAATACATTGCTGACCTCATCCTGAAAATGGTTTTTAATGAAAACTACCACTACTTCTAATGTTTATAGGCCAGATAAATCTTATATCTGCCTTGTTCTGGATGAAAAGTGCCTTGTTTTTGGCTGAAAAGTGCCTTGTTTTTCCTTTTAGTCACAGCAGCATGTATACTTGCCATTTTATAACCGAGTAGGTCCGATTTGGGGGGGGGGGGGGTGGTTATTCCCGAGTAGCTTTTTGGGGGGGGGGTTTATTACCGAGTAGTGTCGAATTTTCTATTGTTATGTGGTAGAGATTGTTGTACCAGACCAATTATTGCCGCTTCGCGGCCAAGACCAGCACACTCCACATTGCAAGGGAGGGGAACATGTAGTACATGTTTTTGGGTGAAATGGACAAATAGTTAATGTGTAGCGAGTCACAATTGTAGCGAGTCGAAGTTTTACCGTTTATCGGTCTAGTCAAAACGAAACGCCACAGATTTTTTATCGGTCTTTTCTCATTTTATCGGTTTTCCCCACCATGGGTAAAACAATGGCTCAAATTGTTTTACCCCGTCAAATTACTGATTTACCCCGTCCAATTATTATTTTACCCGTCAAATTTGAATTTTGATCAAAATACTGATTTACCCCGTCAAATTACTGATTTACCCCGTCAAAATATTGATTTACCCCGTCAAATTTAAATTTTCGGTGAAATACTGCAGTAAATTTTGCGGGAATCCGAATTTTATAGTTAAAAATGACTTGGATCGCGCAAAATCTAGCCCAGAGTGGCCAGAAGCCCCTGAAATTGGTTTTTTGGGGGTTTACTAAAGGGGAGTGAACTTTTCGCAAAAAATTCGATTGAGCGGATCAGATTTCGGGTCCGATGGGCTCAATCGCTCAGAATTCCACCCTGAACCATTCTCAACCATCTTAAACCACCCTAAGCACTGATTTAGGGTAAATCAGTAATTGACGGGTGAAATTAGTTACAGCCTAAAACAATTTGAGCCAAAAATGATTTGCGGTAATTTTCAAGTGTTTTGCGGTAAGAAAAAAATGTCATCCTCATTTAATCTGCCCATTACGAAAGGCGGCTTATTGTTTGGAAATATTATCGACATTTATTTTGATTATTTGTTTATTTTTTTCAGTTCAGAAGTCGAAATGCCGAAGAAATCGAACCACCAGTGGAACTCGTACCACCAGGGGACCCGAACTACAATTATACACCCGAACCACAAGTGGGTACCAGGTGTGGAGCGCTAGGAGCACGCTAGCGACCTGCTGCGTACCACAGCTGCGGTGGCGCTTCGCTTTGGATACTCTTGCTCTCTTGCACTGGCCCGATTTGAAATGGGCCCAATTTGAAATGTTTGACTTGTTGTAATTTCTTTCGTCCGTTTGGATGTCAATTACGGTGGGCAGGAGTAGTGTGCGCCAAATCACTATGCGACAATTCAATTTGGGCCAAAATTATTCGTTATGTTTGGTAAATATCTGCCGAATATAGCAAATAATTTTGGCCCAAATTAAATTGTCGCAAAGTGATTTAGCGCACACTACTCCTGCCCATTATGGTCCATTTATCCGATATTTAAAGCCTTGTTTTTCCGTCTGTAACGCAATGTATTTCGTTTTTTCGTTACTACTCATTTGCGCAAAACTCATTTGCGCAAAACTCATTTGCGCAAAACTCATTTGCGCAAATTTTCAAAGTTACAGGTTCGAATCCCGGTGGTAGCAGAAATTATTTTTTCTTGAATAACAACCATAAACTAGTTTTTATAAGACCTGTAAACCTCAGGATGGATAGGAGGTCAACCTGGTACTTCTTTTGAATAGGCATTCAGCTCCAGAATCCGATATTTTGGATTACACTGAAAGTATTGAAAAATCAATGTACCCTATCCAAAATTGTAACCTGAACACGGTTTGTTAAGACCAAAATGCTGTTTAACCAACTGGAATATCAATACCGTGGGTAGTTACCCACTCCAAGGTGGTCGACCTTAAACCTTTGTGGATTATTGTGAGTGGACAAACAAACTTTGCATGCCTAAATCAATTCAGAAAAAAAGGTTTTGGAACATGAAAAACGTAAATTTTTTTTTAATCCAAGTGGACGACCACTTGGTTTTGTTGTACCCAGGTGGTCGTACCCAGTTGAAGAACTCAGGTAAAACTCCCAAGTAGTGAGGATGTTTTTCGAATGTTTTTGCGGGATGTTGTATAGCCCGGATGTTTTTTCTATGGTCCAATTTCAGTTCCACCGGATAATCCATACCAACTTAACCAAGTGGTCGTCCACTCGGATGGAAATTTTTTTTACGTTTTTCATGTTCCAAAACTTGTTTTTTGGACTAATTCAGGCATGCTGAAGATGGTTTGATAGTGGTGAAATGCCGTTTCGTCGAGTATTTGTTGAGTATTCGGCAATAATTGATTTTACCCAAACTGGGTTTTACCAAAACTCAAGAAATACCCTACAAAACGGTATTTTACCACTATCAAACCATTTTCAGCATGCCTGAATTAGTCCAGAAAACAAGTTTTAAGGCCCGAAAAAGTAAAAAAAGTTTTTGCTCCAGGTTTTTGCTACAAGTGGACGACCACTTGGTTTGGTCGGTTAAGACTAAAAAATTAAAATTACAGCAAAATTTTACTGAAAGTGAGAGTCCAAAAAGTCATTGAATACACTGAAACTGAATAAAAGACTGAGAGGCAAATTTTTCCTATTGGGTACAACACTGAGAGTGAGAGTGAAAGGCATAGTGGGAGTGAGAGGAGAAACACTAATTGGATACGTGGCCTTACAGGACTACTCCAGGACTGGGGTTTCTATTTCAAATCGTGTTCAGGACACGATTCTGAATAGGATATGATACCTTCAAAGTTATTCCAGTGAAGAAAAAATAATTTCTGCTACCACCGGGATTCGAACCTGTAACTTTAAAAAATTGCGCAAATGAGTTTTGCGCAAATGAGTTTTGCGCAAATGAGTAGTAATCGTTTTTTTAGTTTGCTGAAATGCGTAAAATGGGAAAGAACGTGAATGTAGGCGCAAATGTATTCGTTGGAAATTTGGACGCTGAAGTGGATGAAAAGCTGCTTTTCGATACTTTTTCTGCCTTGGTGTCATTCTCCAGGTAGCTACAGTTTGACGCATGATGGTCGGGACTAGCTGGCTACTATGTAGACTTGTACAAGTTCGGGTACTTATCCCTTATCGGTACTTATCCTGCTTAGAAACGTTTCTTGCATCGCATCAAGCGGTAAGAAGAAGCTTAGGACGTTTTTGGGTCACTTTTCCAAAGTTGGGGGGGGGGGGTTGTTGGTAAACAATTATAAAAATCTACCGTTTATGCTTTATTAATCATCCGGGCGATTATTTTTCAGTCCCTGAAAAATCTTGAAACTGTAAATCAAAAATGGTTATAACTCTGAAAACCTAGTCAAAAAAACCGAAGGGGAGGAGGATTATTAGAGGGGGGGGGGGTTATTAGAGCATATACGGTATGTCCAAAAAGCCTAAAGTTTTACACATCCAAGCATAAACACTTGGGTGAAATAGCGACGGCTAGCCACGACCTATGTGCACCATGCTTGATGTTTTATCACCATTTCAGTATTTCGTTCTTAGGTGCCGAAAATTTGCGTGACACGGATACTGGCAACAGCAAGGGTTTTGCGTTCATAAACTTTGCATCGTTTGAGGCTTCAGATTTGGCGTTGGAAGGTTGAATTTCTATTTGTTCTGCATCTTTACATATCTTTCTAGCTATGATGGACAGTGTCTTTGTAATCGACCTATCAACTGTTCTTATGCTTTCAAGAAGGATACCAAGGCGAAAGACACGGAACCGCTGCAGAAAGACTGTTGGCTGCTCAGAATCCTCTCTTCCCGAATGATCGACCTCATCAAGTCTTTTCTGATATTCCTGGATTGAGGTAGAAACGTTATTTTCACATTTTTTAAATAATCGCTGATTTAAGACCAATGCCTATGGCTCCTCCGACGCCTCCGATGATGGGAATTGGTGGACTTGGTGGGATGCCACCTCCTCAAATGCAAGTGATGCAACAGGGGATGCCAGGTATGCAGGCTATGCAGCAGGGATGCAAAGTATGCCAGGAGTGCATGGTGGTCTTCAAATGCCTCCGATGCAAATGCATAGGGTTGTCGAGTACTCGAAATTTTCGAGTACTCGACTCGAAATCTTATCAAAACTCGAAATTTTCGAGTACTCGACTCGACTCGATATTCGAAACTCGAAATTTTCGAGTACTCGACTCGACTCGATACTCGAAACTCGAAAAATTTCGAATAATACTCGAAATTACTCGATTTCGAGTACTCGACTCGACAACCCTACAAATGCAGATGCCGGGACAGGGAATGGTTCCACCGCCTATGCAAATCTCTCAACAGCCGCGCATCCAGGTTGCCGAAATATTGATGTCTCTTGATGGCCAGCTTTTCACACCCTTCTTTACAAAGATCTTCATCTTTAGCAACCATTTTTGTAGGAGGGATCTGATAACCGTCGACGGTCGGTTTCGTTTTCATCTTAATCAGCCTGAATAATTTTTCACAAATTTCAGGAGTCTGCTACACATGCGTTGAGCAGTTCTATATGTACTACAAAGCAAGAGTGTTCGGTGATGAAGTGAACGCCAACAAGTAAATTCTCACAAATCGCTTCTTCTCCAAAAGTATTCATCATGGATGTTTAGGATTATGCTCGCCAACAAGCCGGCCATTATGAAAAAAGTTGGGTCAAAATCATCAACTTTGATCAGAAGAAGTGGAGTCCGGTCGCGGGTGCAGGTAAGACATTTTCAGAAACTTTTTAGAGAGACGAGTTTTTGTAGTATTGCTATGCAACCGGTCGTCTGTCTGTAAAACTTTTTTCAGGTCATGGTAATCGCCGCTTTACGGAAGTTTGAGCAAAATCCAGATTTGCTCCAGCATTTATTAGACACACGAGATTCAATATTGGTGGAAGCTTCGGAAAAAGACCATTTGTAAATTTAATTTAGAAATAACATTTTGCGATTTCGGTCAACTTTGTTCTCCAGCTGGGGAATTGGATTGGGTATGAAATCTCCGTACCTGCGCGACACCTCAAGATGGAATGGGTTAAACGTATTGGGCAAGATTTTGATGTTAGTTCGCACGAGACTATTGCAAAGACACAGATTGCTGTTTATCGAAAGTAAGAAAAATGGTAGTGATTTTATTTGCTGAAAAAGCTATTTTTAGAGAGCTTGAGTTGTCGAACAAAGGTTAATGGAAGAAGATGCATTCCAGCGGAACACACCTTTTCGAACGAGAAGAAAGTTGCCATTTGTTGTATGACTCTAACAGAACTGCGCCAATGGGAGAGGTTCTTCATTCAAGGCGAGAAGGTCTGAATGGAGTGGTTTCAATCAAGTTGTAATTTCTGTGTTTTAGTTTCGTCTCCTACGGGCATGTCCGAAAAAAATTATGCTCAGTATGAAGAAGTTCACCGTTCCACCTGCTGATCAAATTCCCGTCCAGAAGGGTTCAAGTCATTCAAGACCATACTTTAGATGAGTGTTGGTAAAAAAATTCAATTTCTAACCATTATCGTACTACTTATGCTTTACAGATTGGAAAAAAGTGCGTTAAGAAGTACAAGTCATTGAACACCAAGTCAGTCTTTAGTCTTTGAGCAGCCTACAATACATTTGAGAATTTGCTTATCTGTGCGCCGACTGAGCTGTCTAGTTACAGACCTTCAAACACTCTTCTTTGAATAATGATGTCACTTTCACCAGGTAAAACAAATATCGCACTGCTGGCTGTATTGCA